>CM021103.1:678479105-678504057 GCA_007115665.2 Sequoiadendron giganteum | reverse complement strand
TTTGAAAATCACATTTTAAAGCAACATCTCATCAGATTTCATTTTTAGTCTTGTGCATTTTTAGAATTTCATTTCCAGATTTTAGACCTGCCTTCACAAATTCTTTATAAGGGAATTATTTATAACTGATGGAAAATTCTTGATGGATTTGGACAAAGATTATATTTTGCAAGGTTTCAATTTTAACCCTAATGATCAATTTGCAATAGATTTGGGAGCCATAGCTAGATAATATCAAAGGCATTGGTTGTTTTTTACTGTAACCAAGTTAATCTTCTAGACACATAGCATATAAAATCCTCGTGATAATAATTTCTACAATACCATCAATCTATATTCTAACCCAATACTACTTATCAAATCCTTATATGAACATAGTCACCTATAACCTCACTCAAGCATTTTAATTAATTCCTTGAATTAAAGCCAAAATGAGAACCACACACACCATAACAGTGAGATGAACAGAATAACCCTTGATCATTTTATTCAAGATAATAATATACTCATATAATGGTGATACATGACCTTGAAATGAGTAATTTTCATTCAGATGCTAGTACTGTCTTGAAAATTAAGTACCTTTGAAACTAAAACCTACAACAGAATGACAGCAAACCTAAGAATAGTAGTTTCACTATAATATCAGACTCATTACAAATTCGCTCTGCAACTTCAGTTAGACTCAACTTAAAGATATCTAACTTGCTAACCCGTATTTCTGGTCCTGAAATCCTTCTTATAGGGAAAATGAAGGAGCAACAAGCATCAGACCAGAAATACACCTGTCACTGGTCACTTGGACCACCTTATGACATTTCAAAAATTGGTTACAATAGCTGAGTCTCTGGAGGAGAATAACTGGTGCATTTTCCAAACTTTGAAATCTTGCACCAAAACTACCACCAAGACAGCCAAAATTTGTTATAACCATAACCGTTGAGCTGTTAATTGTTGGTTGTAGACTCTATCCTATTCTTGTTCAGTTAAGTACTTTTCTACCCATCCTTGATACTCCTCATATGTTGGCCAAGTAAAATTTACCACCTCATTTACCTTGGCACTGTAAGGTGTATACTTTACTGCTACTTGATTCACCTCCCTTTCACAAGATTCAACAAATGTGCTAGTGAATTAATGATTTTATCCATACTACTCATCAGCATGTCATAATTTGAGTCATCACAAATCAATTTGATTTGTGCATTGATGATTGTATCTACCCTTTCCTGTCATTTTTGCAGTGATCTAACATTTCCTTGGGCATCTACAATATCTGGTAAAGATGTGTCACTCCAGTCATCAAAACTCTTTACCAACTCTTTAATCCTCCAGCTGAAATCATCAGGTAAGGCTTGGAAACCTTGCAGTGACTTCACAAAGTCTTGAGTAGGCCTTAATTGTTGAGGCCTATTAGCTACATTTTTAGATTTTCATTTCTAGATTTTGTTGTTCAAGTTCAATATTCTGATTTTAGGAGTCTAACAGTTGGAAATCATAGTAAAATCAGAATTTAATGATTTCTAGAATTAGCATTTGAAAGTGTTTTTTGGGGTCATTAACTTCAGACTATCTTCTCTTTTGCGGGGGTGGTTGCATGCCGATTTTTTTTGGTGTAAAATATCATAATTATTATATTTTGTTACCTGTGTATGATTAAAAATTATTGGAGTGTGAGTTTGATACTTTTTGAAGATCTAAATATTCAAGCTTGGTAAAGAAAAATCATATCAGATAATATTAGTTCAGAACAAAATGAAGAGACAATTGCTAGATTGTGGGCTATATTGAAAAGAAAGGGTGATGGGGAATGTTATTGTCCTTGCAATAATTGCAAGGGCTTAAAGATGAGAAGACTTTTAATCACAACAACTGAGAAACATTGTAGGCAGCATGGTCACGTTGAAGGGGGGCATGATTATCATCCATTAGTAAGTTGTTCATTATATGTGTTTATATTGATTGAATTTGCAAATGTTTATATTGTTTTAACATTTTATATATATAAAAAATCACTTGATCATGATGGTTTATTTGTGTCTGTCATTATTATAAAGGTGGGGCGCCCTAGGGCACACGATATGAATTATCATGGCCCAGAGAATGTGGTTTTGCAAGCGGAGGAACATGGAGTTGTGAATATCGAAGATGAGGTTAATGATCCTATGGAAGAAGATGATCATGCACTAAAAAACACAATTGAAGATGATGGTACAAATACATTGATCCATGACACATGTAGTGGCACATCTGATCATGTTGATCGAGATGACTTTGATGATGTTCATAATTTACCTGTACTTGAGAAGGCATACAAGCCCCTTTATGAAGGCTCCCAAACAACTCTTCTCTCTGTTGTATGTTGCTGGTGAACTTGAAGGTTATGAATGGTTTATCCAACACAACAATCTCACGGATGTTAAGGTATGTCATATATGTCATCTTTTTTCATCTATTTTAATTGTTGTTAGTTCATCGCTAGTAAATAAAAGATGAAGTATGTACCATTAATATTCTTTATATTAACAAAAAAAAATTGTTTTAGATTGATTGGTGAATTTTTGTTACCACCATCAAATATTTTACCTCACTCATGCTGAGATTTATCTGGCATTATGAAAGATATTGGAATGGAGTATCAAGCAATAGATGCATGTCCCAATGATCATATTATATATCATAAACAACATGAATTTGCGAAAGAATGCCCGGAATGTCATATCAGTAGATATCGAACAGATCAACTAACAAAAAAGGTGCCTCGCAAGGTTCTTCGTTATATTCCCATTATTCCACGTATGCAACATTTATTTAGGTGTGAAAGCTTAGCGCAATTTATGGATTACCATGCACATAATAGAAGTGGAGATGAGATTCTTCAAATTCCTATGAATAGTTATGCATTTAGGGATATGGAGGAAAAATGGCCACACTTTAAAGAAGAACCTCGTAATCTCAGGCTTTCATTGGCAGCAGACGGTGTCAATCCATTTGGAGAACTGAGATCTATTTACTCGGTGTGGCATGTTTTTGTTATCAACAATAACATTCCTCCATGGATGTCAATAAAGAGGGAGCACATAAAGTTGGCAATGATTGTTCCAGGTATTTGTTTACATCAATTTTCCTTAACGTAGTAGCATCTCATTTGTCTTATTTGTTGCATAATGACTTATATGTTTTTTCATTTAATAGTCATGTACATGAATTTATATATATTGCAGTAAAATGGTTATAATAATTATGTAATTTTTATGTTCATTCAACTAGGTAAGTACCAAGTTAAAGATATGAATGTATATATTGAGCCTCTTATCGACGAGTTACTAAAGTTATGGAATGGCGTCACTATGTATGACGTATCTAGACCAATAGGACAAAGACAATTTCAATTCCATGCAATGTTTGTATGGACAATTCATGATGCCCTAGGGCTAACACATTTTTCTGGTATGTTATAATGTTCGACTGCATGACTTTAACGATATTTAATTTTATGAAGTAGATATAATGCATGTTTTTTAAGTAATCTATTCATTATATATAATTAAAAAAATTGACATATTTAATCCAATTATATATGATTTGCATGTCCAATTTGTGGTCCAAAGATGAAATCTCATCGTTCAACAAGTTTAGGAAAGCAGGTGTTTGATGAGTATAGGCACTTCTTCCACATAAATCATAATTATCGAACTATTGAAAAACATCTTTTCAATGGGAAAGAAGAGGCTGCATCAAAACCACGAAGAATGACACCTCGCCTATGGAAGTTGGAATATAATAGAATTAATCATCAAGGTTATACATCGGATCAAATTGTTTATCTATCATTTATGATATGTTTTGAATTTATATTTTTATATTGTGTTGTGTTTACTCATGCTGTAATTGACAATGATTGTCGTTGTTAATTTGTTTAACTTATATGCTTCATGAAGGTCGTCAAGGCATTAATGGTCGGCTTCCACAGGGATTGAAAAGTTATCCTAGACAATTTAGTAGGTTGCCCTACTATGAGTAGCTACAAATTATACATTTGTTTGATACAATGCATATTGGAAAGAATATGACAGAAACGTTATGGAAAATATTGGATGGAAGGCATGACAAAGAAAAAATTGTCAAAATTTGTAGTGACATTCAGGAAGCCAGTCATGCAATGAAAAATGTCATTCAATTAAATAGCGATGGAGACCAAATTAATATAAGTGCCCTTCCTTGGTTATTAACAGAGCAGCAAAGCAATGCTATAAAACAAGTCATACGAAAAATTCGATTTCCCACAAAATTTGCTGCCAACATAAATAATATCATAACAAAGAAAGGTGAATTTGGGTCAAGGATGAAAATGCATGATTGGCATACCTTAATTAAGGTAATTATTCTGGTATATTATATATATATGTATACTACATGTACTTTTTAGTGTATTATGTTTACTACTTTTGGAAAAATATTAATGAAAAGATCATTTTATAATTGTTGTAGTACGTTCTACCTCTATCTCTCCCAAACAACTTCGACAACAATGTCAAGCAAGTTATATATGATCTTGGAAAATACATGAGGTAAGTAGCGATATTTGTTCAATTCGTTGTATATTTTTGTTAAATCTCGTTAATATATTTGTGCCTTGAATCACTTGTAGATGGTTGTCATCTAAAGCAATCCATAAAGAAAATATAAATTATTGGAAGAGAAAAATTCCTCATCTAATGTGTGAAATGAAAAAGTGTCTACCTTTGACATTTTTCAATACATAAGAACACTACCTCATACACCAAGTTGAGGAGATTGAATTGTGTGGACCTGTACACACAAGGTCAATGTGGATGGTTGAGAGGCACTTGAAATTTTTGAAGGCTTTGGTTAGACAAAGAGCACATCTCTAGGGTTCTATGGTGGCGGGATACATGGTATACCAGAGCATGGTGTACATTACTGAATATCTTCCTAAGTATGTAGCAAAGATCCATCTAGATCGCATTTGGGATCCCAACTCCATTAAAAAATTCGAAGGGGAGTACCTGATGGGGAAAGGTAGATTGAAGAAAGTGACAGGTAATTATAAGATGGTCATGGAGATTAATTAGAATACATTTTATATTTGGTTTTTATGTATATTGTACTTATTTAATTATTAATCTTTCAATATTCATCAATTATAAATTAAGGTCATATACCGTGGTAATTAACTAATTATACGTTGTTTGTGAATTTCAATTTTTTTTGATATAGTTGGTCGAGTGGGATGCACTACATTTGTACGTCACAAAAAATCTTGATTGGATGACAGTATGGATTGAACGATGTCAACAATTTGGTTGTGCATTAACATGGGAAGGTGTGGCTTCATTGGTTAAAGAAGCTCATCGTAATGTAGACTCCAATGTTACACCAAGGGAAATTGATTTAGCATATGGTTTAAGAGATAAATAGGTATGTATAAATATATTAATCACCCATTTTATTTAATTATTTTCAATTATATTGATGTATATATATGTTGAGATTTTTTTTTCTTTGCATACATTCGGCCAAGAATAAATATGTTTATCAACTGACGATATTGCAATAAGTTTTACAGGTTTGACATATTGCAAGTGAAACACCACAAGGATATGTGGTGCAATGGTCATAAATTTTGAATCAAAAATTTGGATGACACGAAGAAAACTTGTGATTCTGGGATAACTACAGTCTTCCAGGTGACTAATGTTTCATCTAGAAGCGACATACATCCAAAAGTCTCAGAAAATCAATACTATGGAATTTTGGATGATATACTTGAGTGTGACTTTAAGTCCTTCAAATTAGTTTTGTTTGTTGTCCTATGGTACAGGCTACGATTGAATGAAAATGATCCCGAGAGAACTGTTATTGAACATGATAATGGATTTACCATGGTTAATACAAGATATTTTGAGCAAGCTGGAAATGAGCCCTATGTTCTTCCAAGCGAATGTGAGTAGGTATTTTACTCAGAGGTTCCAGGTAAAGCGGGTTGGTCATATGTTGTTAGACATGATCCAAGAGGAAGGCCGATAAAGTATAATGTGGTGGAAGAAGAAGATACTGAAGAAATAGAAGATGATGTAGGTGATGATCAGGATCAACAATTAGTTGATGATGTGCCTAACGAAGATGTCGAAGAGGAGGAACTAGATCATGATGATGTAGGAGTTAATGTTCATGAAGATGATATCCATGTGGATGATGACATTATCAAAACTGATATCAATGATGATGATGATGATGATATGACCAATCCTTACAATGTTGAATCTGGATTGGATGATACAGACAAAGAGTTGGATGAAGAAGAAGATCAATGACATTGAAATGTATGAGTTATGTGATTGTATTATCTATTTGATATTAATTTCTTGATAGAATTATATTTGACTTGTGTGGTTACATAATTAATTTATGATGTTTTTAATTTTAATTATATTTGAATTATATTAGAATATGTTCAGTTAACATATGTAAAAAATAAAATGGATAAACCAAAAGATGAAAGTGTGAGACCACTGCCTTGTTGGTTGTATGGAGTCTAATGAAGATCTATAAAAGTGTAATCTATGATGGCAATAATTCAAAGTGTTTGGAACACAAATGTAGTTTATAACTTGTATAAATGTGCAAGTAAATGACTGACAAACTCTACTTGAGATAGAATGACAATCCTAGTTATGTGATTCTTCTTACTGACCCAATTAATACTCTTCAGTTACTGTGATTGACTAGAAGGGTTTAATATTTACTTGAAAGAACCAAATAATCACATCAAACAAATACAACAAATGTGTATCGGTAAACTGAATATATTTATATGCTTCATATATCAATTTAGACAATAGAAAAGCATCAAAATGGAGACAACCAGATAACTGTATAATTCCACAAACAACTGATACCAAGATTAAGCCACAAGTTCAGACATCTTCATTAACTTCATCAAAATTCATACATGCATCTGAGTCTTTTAAAGGAAAGTTTCATTGATGTATCTTTCTCCTATCTGCCTATATCTGTTTTACATTATGAAACAGATATAAATATATCAAAATTGTGAAAGGGTGCGTCCTTTGAGAAATGCCTTTTGCTTAACAACAATAACAAACTAGAAATTATGCTCTATTAAGCCATAAATAGATGTTTTGATAGATAATCTTGGTAAGCTGGCCGCTTGTGTGTATCAGCATCCTCCAGTGCATTCCTTATAGCTAGCTCCATTTTGAACATCTTCTTATTCTATTCACATGCCCTATCCATTGTTAAATCATTTCCTGTGGCTGTCTCCAGAATTGTTTGCATCGTCGTCTGGCATTCCTTCATACATCCTATGGTAATAGACATTGTTTTACTCCTCTTCGGTTAAGTACTTGTCCACCCATCTCTGATACTCTTCATCCATTGGCTAGCAAAATTTCACGACCTCATTCACCTTAGTATTGTAAGGTGTGTAATTCACTGCAACCTGATTGGCTTCCCTTTCAAAAAACTCTAAGCATGTGTTGGTGTTAATTATCTTATCCATACTATTTACCAGCAAATCATAGTTTGAATCATCACAAATCAATTTGATTTGTGCATTGATAACTTCTTCTGCCCCATCTTGCCACTGTTGCAATGTCTTAACATTTCCTTGTGCATCAGTAATGTCTAGAAAAAATGTATCATTCCAGTCATCAAATCTCTTTATCAACTCCCTAATTCTTCTACAGAAATCATCAGGTAGGGCCTGGAATCCACTCAATGATTTTACAAAGTTTTTGAGTAGGCTTCAATGACTGGGGCATGTTGTCCACATCAAACCTAGAAGCTTTGTACATAATATCTAGATCGTTTGCCCTAGGGATCCATTTCTTAGCCAAAGACAACACTATTTCCCAATCCCTATTGATATTTTTTATTCCATCCAAGAATAAAGAATACAAAGAATGTAAAGATGGTAATTTACCATCAACCTTTCCATTAAGATGCCTCAAAACTATGTCAACCACCTCACTTTATTTGGCAATTGCATCATCCTCAATTACCTTTAAGGCAGCCTACAATTCTGTGATCCTATTCAACATTTGCTTCTTGGTGGGATCCATAGAATATTCAACTTCTTCTTCAATTGGCCCTGGTGTAGGACTGAGAGCAGGTGCCTGGATGGGGGACCCCGAAGTTGAAACAATTGGAGTAGTATGGGGGACCGATCCTGTAATAGAAGGTAATGTTCTAATACCAGTAGCATTGAAGGATTCTCCCAACTGCACATATTTCAACCTATCTACTTCAGATTGCAGCTCAACATTCCTTTGTTGCATCCTACTAGATTCTGAAATTATCATATTGTATTTCTCCATCAGACTCTTCTTTTCAACCTCTTCTCTCTCAGCTATCTTTTGGGCCAATTTGGCCACATTCATTGTCAGGATTTTAGCTTATGTTGTTTAAGTTTCATAAGATCTCTTGATGATTATCCCTCCCCTTAGGTGTGGACTAATATCAGTTACATTTGGCTTTATGCCCTGGGGTGCCAATGCCCATATGGCCAGAGTTTCATACTCCTCACTGAAGGCAGAGTCCTACAGAGCTGCCTTAACCTCTTCTTCACTATTTTGTATAGGGTGCTTGGACTATAAAACAACATTGAATGCAACCGCATCAACTATGTCTCATTCAGGAAAAAGTAAGACAACAGTCTGATTCACAAGTCTTCTTCCCTCCTCAAGAGTGATTCCTTTGAATTATTCCATTAATTCAGCCTTGAACTCATCATCATTCTCCTGCTCAGACCTATCAGGTTTCGATTCTCTCCTACTCTTTCATTTGTTTTGGTACTCTTCTAGTTTCATCCTCCAAGCTAGTTGCAAGAATACAAGAGTCTTTACAAATACATCATCATCCAAGAATGCCTTGCAAGCCTCCATCCTAGCATCTTGTACACATTGCCCCTTTGCATCCATGTCAGAAAGCACCAATTGTGTTGATCTAGGAGGGGAAGGCATACCAACCTTCATGTCTTGATCAATGACAATTATCTCATCCATCAGAGTTTCCTACGTTTCCTCAACTCTCTGCCTCTTAGGGCTTGGCTCTGATGGTAACACTGCAGGATCACCTCTTGGTGGTGAATCTAGATCCACAATGATTTTACAAAGTTTTGAGTAGGCTTCAATGACTGGGGCATGTTGTCCACATCAAACAATCAATGGTGATGTCATCATGAGATCTCGGGGAGCGGTCAGGATCAATCGTAGGAAGATCGACGCTCATTAAAAACACAACAGTCAGTAGCACCAAACATAGCTGTCGAGCAAATTTTTACCAAGATTATAACATCACCATTGATCTCAAGCACGTGCATCTCGCAGCTATTTTAGTAACCCACTTTATAATGTATTTAAGTCTAACATAAATATTAAACGCTTTATTAATCCCTTTATGGCATCGACAGCTTGGGACACATGGCACTCTCCCGTGATATCGCAATCACCAAACAACTAGTAGTGATGTCATCACGAGATCATGGGAGCGGTCAGGATCAATCATAGGAAGATCGACAGTCATTAAAAACACAGCAGTCAACAGCACCAAACATAACCGTCGAACAACTTTTTACCAAGATTATAAGATCACCATCAATCTCGAGCACATGCATCTTGCAGCTATTTTAGTAACCCACTTTATAATGTATTTAAGTCGGACAAAAATATTAAATGCTTTATTAATCCCTTTTTGGCATCGACAGCTTGGGACACATGGCGCTCGCCCGTGATATCATAATCACCAAACAATCAGCGGTGATGTCATCACGAGATCGCGGGGAGTGGTCAGGATCAATCGTAGGAAGATTGACGGTCATTAAAAACACCCCCTGCAAAATAAAACAACTATTAAAAAGTCAGACAAAATAACCTTTTTGCATGTGCAGATTACGCAGCCATCAGATGAAGTGATTTCAATCTTGACCGTTGCTCGCAGACCTCACAAGGTTTCTGCTAACATCACAAATATGGTGCGAGGCTTGCGAGATTCTGCCATCTGTCACATTTGATGGTGGGGACCAGTTTTGCTCGTTGATTGATTATGAAGGTTGATGCCGACAGTTGTTTCCCTATCGATGCATCGTGGTCGTTCCTCGCTGACCTCGCGCAATTAAAACTGTAGTTTCATAATGCTACGAGGTGTGCGATTTGGTGACACATGGACTCCGATGTTGTGTGCTGATAACAAAGGTGGGGCCCATTTTCGTGCTGATGTGGTGCTCGGTAGGTGAATATCCTATCCGTTCGGTGACTGGAGGGAGAACATGAAATTTTCAAACTATTTTGACTAAATCTGAGTCGTTCTCCTGGCCAACGTTGCGATTGATCAACGACTCGTATTTAAAAATAAACTAGTATTGTACGATAGCCATTTTATCTCGCACGAGTGAATAGTATTGGCCGAGTTCTACTCTACCTGCATAATTAAATGCTAAAATTTGCGAATTACTATTTTAGTTTTGTATCTCTACATTGAGGAAGAATTGCTTGGTATCAAGTGAAACAAGTTGTGGTTACGATTTCTCAATTTCGTTGCCTTGGATGTTCTGCGATCGAAACCATAAGTAGCACGTACGCCATTTCTTGTAAATACAGAATATTTTATGGTTGTTTGCTGGATAATTCGTGATTGTTTCCTGTCTCTGTTCTTGAGGAATTGATTGAATAGATTCGCTTTTAGAGCTTGTCTAGATAATAGCTAGGGTTTTTTGAATATTGAAGAATTTTCTGTTAAGGCTAAAGGAGAAAATTGTAATTATTTTCTATCTGAAAATAAGCAAACCCTAGTTTGAATTATCATATGTAAAGTATAAATGGCACCCAAGGCCCGAAGTTCTGGTTTTGAAACCACTACCAGGTCTTTATCCCAAGATATTATTGATTTGTTACAACCCTCTACTAGCAAGAAGTAGGAGGGAAAGGTTTTGTTCTATGGGCCTTAAATCTTGGAAGGATTGACAGACAAGCAATGTGCAATTCAAGATGCTGAGTTACCATACACCAGGTAGCAGTTGTTCTCCAATTGGTTTGGGAACAAGAATTTGTCGGTTTCTTTGTGTAACCCCTGGAGGTTAGACCTAGGTGAATTGGTGGTTCCTAATGTTTATATGGATGTAGATCTTTTAAAGGACATTGCTACTAGATATGACCCTGTGGCCCAAATTGTTAGAACACATGCTAGTGTGCAGATGATTAAGATAACCAACGAAGAAATTGCAGAGATTTTCAAATTGCACGAATGGAGTCAGGATATGGTTCCTGTCGACTTGAAGGTTTTCAAACAAGAATATAGAAATACTAGGGGTTTGTTCAGAACATCCTTCTTAATACCTCATTTGGCAGTCTCAGGAAGAGGAAAAAATCAGAAGAAGGTAGTAATTGGCAGGAATGAGCCCGAACCTTTTCCTATGGGCTATTTCGCCAATTATTTCAAGAAGATTGTTTGTGCTTTATGTCAAGTTCTAGGAGTCAGCTTAAAAAAAACCTTGCCTACCGATATTATGTATATGGCAGTAAATCTCCAGCACCCAAGTTTTAATGTAATATATGATTTTGCCACTTATTTGGCAGAGAAGATGCACACGGGTCTGGTAGCCCTAAAGGAGGGGAAGAATTGGGTTGGATTCAGATGGTATTCCTTGTTAATCCACATGTTTCTATAGAGGGGTCAGGTTGTGTTCAAAAAAGATATGAAATTAAAGAAGAAGTAAGGAAACATTGAAATGTCTGTCCAATATTGGACTAGGATTCTTGACATGAATGATCATGAGTTTGATTATGTAACTTTCCATAATATCTTTGGATCTAAATTAAGGGAGGCTCTAGTTTGTGACCCCCCAAGGATCCCAAAATAAATTCATGACTTCTTGAGGCCGATGGAGAGAAGGCCTGAATTGAACATAAAGCACAATTGGGGAGACATTTTCCCCTATCGTAATACCATAGTTTTTCAGGGTTTTTGGCACTAATGTCAATCCAAAGGTTCTGCCAAGGGAGGTGCCCCTTAGACTTGGATTTTTGGAAATCATGAGGCAGTTGGGGGGCACTCAGGAAGTACACTTGCTAGCTGAACGGAAGAAAGGTTCTTTCTTCCCTGAATATACAACATTTTCCAATTTTGTTATGGCAAAGGGAGGATGGAAGGAGTTGCATCAATTACTTGGGCCTTATAGGCTAAGGACTGTGCGCCCTAGGAATCATGATCTTGAGGGTTTTATCTCTCAAATGAAGGAAAAACATCAGACATGAGCTTTTGTCCACAACTTCTACTTTCCTGAGGACATCATTAGGAATATTTTTGATTTGGAATTACAAGATGATAGAAAGGCACTATACATTGTCTACTCTAAAATGGTAAAAAGTAAGCAGGAGAAAATACCCGGTTTCAATCCCATACCTAATGCTAAAGATGAGTTTAGTAGGGCAATGTATGCTATTGATAATTTTGAGAGCTTGGTTAGGGTTTTGAAAGATGAAAGGGTTGTGGAAGAAAGGGGAAAATCACAAACCATCGAGGAGTACCCTGAGGTAAAGGAAGAGGAGAGGCCTACTTATCAGCCCCAAAAGAAGATAAGGGTTTTTTCTAGAAGAAAGGGAAGTAGGGCTGAAGATGTTGCTAAAAATATTGCACCATCTTCTTCAAGGCAATCAGTACCAAATGTTGTTGATTTGAATTCTCCTCCAAGTTTTTTTGAGCAGGCTTGCCCACCATCACCAAAGAGGCAGAGGGTTGAAAGGGTAAAGATTGTTGATTGTGATGGTGATGAGGATGATGACATTATTTTCACTCCGGATGAAATGCATCCTGAGATGTAATTGGACCCAGTTGACATTGCAACAGGTTTAGGTATAGTTTCTTTGAGGTTAGGAAAAGATGAAATCAAAGGAATAACAAGCAATGATGACTTGAGAATAGAAGCATGCAAAGAGTTCATAATGGATGACTTTTTTATTCAAACCAGTGCTTTTAAATATTTTGTGTGGAGAGCACATATTGCATTATATGTTGAGAAGGTGGCACATGAGAGAAGTCTGCATCTAGAGCTCCCAAAGAAGGTAATTCAAGCTAAGGTCAGGGAACAAATGAGAGAAAGATTCAAAGGAATAACACCAGAGTAGGGTCAAGAATTGATACAAAAAAGTGGACTATTGCTACTCCTAGAATGGGATATCACTGTTGTTGTGGTGTTTGACACAATAAGAAGGGATAATAAGCCACTTCTTGCTACTGAAGAGGAGGCTACATTGGCACTCAAGGGATCGGCCTTTAGTGAGGAATGGGATGCATTGGAAATCTGGTCCCTATCTACTGGCTCTAGAAAGCCAATTATTGTAGAACCTTCCAACTTCAGTGGTCACTTGGTTGTGAGGAGAGTTGCTGACACCCCAGCATTGGAAGCTGCTGATATGGTCATGAATGTTTCCAAATTCACCAAAGCAACTGTTGAATATTTGACCACGGAGTGGGATACTTTGAGAGGCCAATATAATGACATTATTATTGAATATAATAAGAGTCAACAAAAGGTAGTAGAGTTAGAAACTGAATTGGCTTTACTGAGGCAACAAATGGATACCATGAGATCTCAAAAGCAAGCTAGTTCTAGCCACACTGTTCCCGACCCACCACTAGAGCAGTCTCAACATCCTGCACAAGCACAGTCTTTGGCTATTATTCCATATAATATGGGACAAGTGCCTATCACTATTGAGAGGGCTATTAGCCCTGGAGGTGGAATTTCTAGGGAAAAAATGATTCATCAAGTTGAAGAATATAAAGAGATGGTAAAGCAAATCTAGGATGCAGCAGGGAGAAACAATGCAGTGATAGTGGACACTATTTTGAAATATTTAAACAGAACAGTCCAGAGTAAGCTAAACAATGTTCATGCAAATTATGTCCTAATGTTGCAAGCACTAAAAATGTTTCCAAGGGATAAAGAATTGGCCATCTCATTGCTAAACAAATGGAGCCCTAGAATGGAGAAGTTGAGATTCATGGTAGTAGGGGCAAAACAACATGGTGATAAATATGCTACTATTATTGCAACATATCAATTGGTCAAGGGAATTGTTGAACAGAAGTTTCAGGGATTTTCCGCCCCAATGGAATCCAAGATTAAATTGTTGAAAGATGTGTATGATGGAAAGGACTTGACCCCATTGCCTCATATTTTACATAGTCAGGATGAAGTCAAACCCCTACAGATTTGGAAGGAGCAAATGAGCAATATAATGATGTCTCAAACACATGAGATATGCAAAAAAGATGACATCTGCATGCTAGAGAATACATTGGAAAAGTTGTATTTTGTTATAAGTTTCTTAGAGAGATTTGATAAAAAGGCCACATCGATAATGGTAAAGTATGCTCCCTATCGAAACAAGGTTGATCAGGTTGTGGCTTTCCAATGGCCTTCCAAGGAGGAGTTTGAATTATACAAAAAGTTGTTCACTGATGAACTGGAATTATGAGTGTTATAGTCGAGAGTTGCAATTTGGTCATGTATAATACAGGTTTGGCCTTAGATATTATATTCGCATTCTCCTTTTGACTCCAAGTACAGGGTGTTGAGGTGGAGTTAATACTATAACAGCTAAGCATGCCTTCAATGTATGGGGAGCGGCCTTTGGAGCGATGTTTTCTTTCCTCCTTATCAACTAATGATGATATTTGTCTTATGCTCTCCTCTTGCATAATAGAATTGTAATTGAATCAGGAGTTAGCGGTCCAATTACAAATGGATATGTGTACTCTCTGACCTGAAGATTGTTGGCTCCCTTGTTTTATAAAAGGGAATTCTGAGTCGAGAGAGTGGTCGGTTGATTTATCCAAGATATGAGAAATAAGAGTCTAGTAATATAGAGAGTATGAATTGTAAGTCCAGGTTTTAAAAAGTTTTGAGTCAGATTGGAGAACTTTGTTAATCATGGGTTTTTTGAGCATGTTTGTATCAAACTCGTGAATATTTGGAGTTTATTTTGTCTCCTATTGTTTTATGTTACATGGATTATTAATGAAATGTCGATCAAAGATGAGTTTCATTTGTTATTTATTGTGAAATATGTTTAACTACAACTCTAGATCAAAGGATCAGTTAAATGCTTTAGTTAACTAGTAAATTCATGCAATATAACAAATAGGATTCATAAAGGAGTAATAAACTCAGGTATGGATATATGGGTTGTAATGCAATTCATAATAGATCATAAGTGTTCAAAATGAAATTTACCCTGTAGTTCAATTTTCTCTTTCAACTCCTTGTGCTGGGATATGGCACTAGAATTCTGATTACGTTTTATTGTCATATGTTTTGTGTTATGGCATCAGGATATTTTACTCAAACATTTCCTATCAATTTACTTTATGTGAAGTTTGTGATTCTCTATTAAATGGACATGAGTATTTTTTAAGGAATAGCCAATTTCTTGAAGGATTTGATCCTTTAACATTAATTGGGGATCTATCTGTTGCTTACATGTGTGCAAATTAAATGAATTGTTTAAATGTTGTATGTTAAGAGCACATATTAGGGAATACCCTCCTAGATTTTACAAATTCCGAAGTGTATGAGAATTAGCCTTATTGTTATTCTCGTAAAGTTGGCCATACTGTTCCTAGTCTTTTATTATTGAATGTGGGGAGTTCATAGGAGCTTCTAGGAAACACGTGTGGGTTGCAGTAAAAAAATGCCAACAGGTTCAATTGACAACATGATCTATTGAGTAATTACAAAGAATTCATAATTTGAAATTCTAGATTTTTGATTACATGATCTATTGACAAGTAGGAAGCATTTTTCACATTGTGTCAAATTTTGATATTGTTAGCAAGATTCAATTATGTAGTTTTACAAGTCAAACTCATTGACCCATGTTTCATGAGTAGTGTTTCACAAGAACCCATCTCTCATGATAATGAATGGTCCACTTAGCACTCATTGCATCTAAATGATTCTCAAAGCGATGAAGCACTAGGCCTTCCTAGGAGGTCACCCATCCCAATATTACATGATCCATGATTTTATTAATAATTGATCATTTTGAATTTTGACAAACTTGACACACAAATGAAAATTTGACAATGAACTTAATGTATCACAATTAAGTTTCAAATTGAGTAACACAACAGAAACTAAAACAAATTGAGAGATTGTTATGAGGGTAGTGATGCAACTTTTCTAAATAGAGTGTATTCCATGAGATTACAATTCTTTGAGATATTTTGTCAAATAGTTCACAAGATTTGTCATTCCTCCCACATTTTACATAGATTTGAAAATGGAGTGTACAACCACAACATTTGAGAAAAATCATCTTCATATTATGCTTTGATGGATGTTTATACCTTGTTCCAAATCTCCCATATTAAGGAAATCGATAAGGATTTTGGTGAAGGTTATGAAATTTGTCTATGCATCTACCAATTGCATTTGATTGAAATTTTCTAAAACCTTTTAAAAAAATTCATTATGTATATTCTACAGTCATTGTAGTCCACAATTTCATATTTATTTGGTTTTGCATCTACCAATTGTATTTGCTTGAATTTTCCTAGCTTATTTTCAATGTAGATCCATTTTGTGTATATCTTAATTACAATATGTTGGTGTTTATTCCCACATAGGATTTGAAATTATGTAAGAGGTAGCCAACCTCCCTTATAAAGAACTACAAAGGCTAGTGGCCAACTAACAAGAGTCAGTCAAAGACTGACATCTCCTACACTTTTGGCTCTGTGAAACCAAGGTGGGTAAATCCAAGTGTGTTCATAAGAATGTTTCATGATTGGTAAGAACACTTCTTCTTATAGATGCAGTCTCCACTAACACTAACAAACAGTCATTACCCTGGTTGTGGAAAAACCAAAGAATAATAAGTACAGATATCCCAAAGCAAGGAGACTGAAAATTATCATAAGATCTATATCCCAAAAAGAGATAGCAGTTGATATTTGTTAAAATGTTTGGGTATTGAATCGTCGTGCTTAGATTCACAGTCCTATACCTGAAAGGAATTTACCAATATTATCTAGTGCCTCATCCATTGGGTGGGAGTCATATAAAATGTAATTCAGATGAAATTGAACTTATCACCATAGTTCTTTGCTACCATGAGATTTGTCAGTACATTAAAACATTACTCCTTAGTGAATCCTGAGTATATAACCATAAACATGCAATTTGTGTTCAAGCATTTTATTAACTCATTAAGTCAAAGCAAGAGAGAAAATTACACTTTCAACTACACCATTGAAATTGAATGAACAAACCCTTGATAAATCCATTCATAATCCATGGCCCATACACAGGAGAGCAAAATGTCTTAATTTTTTTAGATTTCTTTCGATATCAGTAATTACAAAAGCATAGTATACTTATTTCATACTATTCCCAACCCAACATGATTTCCTACATTACCACTAATTGTACCTATTCTAAGCCCTGAGACCCAAAAAAAATAACAACCCTTAACAATGAGCTGTCAAATCTCCTTTATAGGACAATAGAGCAATAGGCTACATTGTTCATTCCAAAATTGAATTTCATTTAGAATGAAATTGAAATTGACATTCCTCATCATTAGAAAAAACCATAATCAGTTCAAGGAATCAAAACAATTATACCATTGTAACCAACCAGAGCTAAATACAAAAGAGTGTGGTAGGCACGCATACGTCCACATCAATACACCACCCAAAATTAACACACCCAGCAAGTACAACTACTTGCAAGACACACGGCCCTGGTAGAGGAAACCCCTCTTGGTCCTCGCTTCAGGAAGAAGCGAGACCAACTTCCTCTTATCTGCTTTAACACATGATCTGGTAGCATGGCACGACGCCATCATAGTTATTGGGGCAATTGCGAGGGGCTCTTCATTGACCCCCAATAGCTCGGTCATGGACGCCAAGTAACAGTAGTCCTAGTCAGTTTTGGACCCATCACCATCAAAACCAGAAGAAAGCACCAGTGGGGACTTGGGGCTCCCTGTCCCTTTAAAATTAGCATCATGGACAACCTTGGGCTTGCTAAGGATAGGTTGTACCCCGTCAGGCTACAAATTTCTCACCCCGAGTCTGGTCCTTCTGCACACAGCTGAATGGTCAATTGCAAAGAACACCTCACAAAATACAAGAGAGACTCGACCACCTACAAACAAGACAACTCAAAATGTGATGATAATACTAGATAACACAATGAGAATTTATAGAGTTAATTGGTGCGAGAATATTAATTGCTTGAATGCAGCATGAGCATTCGAGCATTTTAGTGGCTGATGTAGCCACCAAAAATTATTCCTGGCTTGCGAAGGCATGGTGTACAATCCATCATTGGATTTATCAAGAGAACAGTGTTCGCATGTAGGAAATTCAGGCAAGGATCCACTGAAAAATTCAGTGCCATTAATGAGGAGAACTTGCAGAGAGCAAGAACTCCCAATGCGAATGAACAAGGAACCCAAGAAAAATCAAACCGTTAATGTGGATCGAACATGGCAAGTTGGACGACTCAGATTGAGTCAACAACTGTTTAAAAATCCACATCAGCGCCTTGGGAGAACCGTGCCTAATCACAACCCAAGGAAACAAGAGATTGCAACTGGACAACGGGTCCCACCTAGCCCTGTCGCTTCAAGAACCAGGCCACATGTCGCCTCTTTGCAGACCTTGCAGTACCCTTAGGGGCCTTTAATCTGATCACACTAGATCCACGAGGAAGGATTATTATTGATCTCCCTCGGTAATACCACACGGGTAGTAAATTTTAAGTCCTACCACAATCCTTGTATGGTCCACATGATTTTTTTATCCTTTGTTGAAGAAACTATTACAATATATTTCTTATTTATGTACTTATTTTCCATACATGTTTATAAAAGTTTGAAATTATTAATAATATTAATTTTGGCAAGACATTAAAAGACTCTTGATTGTAAAAACTATGCATCCTAATGTGAAAATGCAAACAATGGAAGCAATGACTATAACACATAATTTTTTATGTAGTATCCAATTCAAATAATCATGTTACCCTCTACCTTGAATTTTTTAGTATAAAAAGCTAAGGAAATGCTATAAATAAGATAATAAGTTGACTATTAGCATATACCAATTTTTATAGAGATGTAGATTGTTGGATGTTGTAGTTATGTTGCTCATGATATGTGGTTGCCATTGATGTCAACACTATTAGCATTAATGTCTTAAAGGTTGTATATGTCAAGGATATTGAGAAATTAGAATAAATATGTTGCAGATAGTCTATGAAGTTGTGAAGATCAGAGTGGTGATTTTTTTTGTATGTTGGTATTCTGAAGTCATGTATTAAAGGGTTTGTTGTTGAGCCTATCTAGTACATCCTCTGGAAGTTTTAGAGGTGTGCATCAAGATTGGAGTGAGTTATGAGTTTTTGTGTTCCTACAGTTATTTTGTTGCTATAGTTGGTGTTTTTGAAAGAAGAGAATGTAATTCTGGTGAATTGAATTGTTGTGTATGCTCTTGAGATGTTCATTGACGTTTCTTGATATCATACTATATTATTGTGGTACGTCCACGTTGATTAGTGTGCTCATGATCAAAGATTTTTCCTTTCCATGTTCAAGTTTTCATGTTCTTGGTTGACATGATGGTGGTAGCATGTTGTAGATCCTTGTGGATTAATTTTTGAATGCTTGGCATGTTGGAGGATGTTGCTTTAGGTCTTCGTTATGTTGTGACCGATTTAGGTTGGTGCACATTGAGATTTGTTCATGAATTGGGACGAGAGTTTGTATTCATCTATTATTTTTTTTGGCCGACAGAGTTGTTAATGTAAATTCATGAAGTGGATATATAAGAGTGATTTTTTTATTCATTTAGAGATAATGTATGTGAAGTGTATGCGAGATATGTGTGAATAAAGATTAGATCATTCGAATGCAGAGCAGAGTGTGAAGAAGTTTACACAAAGTATGAAGAAATATTTATATGCCTAACTAAAACTATCATCAGGCTTTTGAAGAAGCCAATTTCTCAGTTAAACCTCATCAGATGGATTTAATTTGATTACCTTATGTAAGGTAGTGAGCTCTAGGTAGTGTTCCTGAATTCATGTGCATTCCTTATTCATTTCTTTTATACTTTTAACAAGGTATAAATTGTGGATTAACCTCCACCGTGGTTTTTCCCCTAACAGGGTTTGTACACAAAAATCTTGGTGTTATGTGTGTTTCTGATGTGTTGTTGATTCATGCTTTCACTGTTAATTATCAGATCTGAGATTAAAGGTTAATAAGGTTAAATAAGTTTCAATTTTGTAACAACTGATTCACCCCCCCTCTCAGTTGTCTACCCTTGTTTTCCAACATAGATATCTTCCATTTCAAAACACACAAAACAATATGTAGTAGATAATCAACCATCTTTCATTTGTATAGTTAGGGCTTATTTATCCCTATAGGAAACAAGTAGACTATATAAAGAAAACTAACAAAGCCACAACTACCCCTATTTTGTAGTTTGGTGTGCATTCCTTCCTCTCCCTAATATTCTCTGATTATTTTGAAGAGACCAAGTGTTGTAACTAAACTATGGTTCATTCTATGTGCATGTAATTTTGATCTTCATATAAAAAATTTAAAAAATATTAATCTACTCTTGTCAAAACACAAACAACACTCAGATTTAGTATAAGAGTCAACCAATCATAAGGAAAACATAATAAGAAAATAGGGTTAGGGTTAGATTTATAGTTTTGGTTATGGTTGGGATTAGATATGAAAATAGGGTTAGGGTTTAGGATTGCAATTAGGGATTATAGTATTAGGGTTATATTTAGAATTAAGTTTTAGGGTTATTGTTATGATTAAGGGTTGTTTTTATATTTGGCTTAGAGTTGGGGTTAGGATTAGGGCCAGGGATAGGGCTAGGGGGTTTATAGATAGGTTTAGGGTTATTAGAGTGAATGCAACTAATTAATAAAAGAAAAAATATTTAGGGTTAGGGTTGGGGTTAGAGTTTTGGTTGTGGTTAGGGTTATAAAGATAGGATAAAGGTGAGGGTTAGGGTCAAGGTTAAGGTTTCAAGAAAAAGGGTTAGGTTATGATTTGGGTTAGGGCTAGGTTTAAGATTTGGATTATATTTTAGGGTGTACCATTTGTCTATAGTTTAGGGTTACAATTAGGGTTAAGGTTAGGGTGTGAGTTAAGGTTAGTGTTAGGGTTAGATTAGAATTAGGATCATGGTTTAGGGTTTAGGGCTAGAGTTATGTTTATGTTTAGGGTTGTGATTATGGTTATTATTATGGTTTTGAGAAATAGTGTTAGGGTTAAAGTTATGGCCAGGGTTACATTAATGAGAAAATGATGGTTTAGTTTCCAAGTAAGGGTTAGGATTAGGTTTATTTTCAGGGCTAGGGTTAAGGTCGGGGTATGAGTCAATCTTATGATTAGGGTTAGGGTTATGGTTAGATTAGGTATATGATGTTAGGTTTCAAGAAAAGGTCTAAATTTAAGATTAAGCCATAGTTGGCTATAATAAACATGAGAAAAAATGGATCTAATTTCCTTTTGTGGGAAAATAATGAACTATGACTTAAACTTAAATTTAGAGATTACCCTAAACTCTAACCATAACCATAAACCTAATCCCAAACCTAATCCTAAAGAAAACACATAACCTAACCCGACCCTAATTGTAGTGTTTGAGGCTAGGCTCAAACACTATATAACCTAACACATAACTTAGCACTAGAAAATAATTCTTATCCCAAACAATCTCCTCTACTTCTATTCATGCCTACTAGAGTTGCAACATTCAACATTGGTGCTTCAACCATTAATATAAGAACAAAGAAAAATAGCACATAAATAACTAACAAACAACAAGAAAAAACTACAAGTTGCAGCATGTGTTTTGGGGAGTCACATATCCCTAATCTTCAAAAAGGAAAGAAAAAATATCATCCTAAGGGTATTTCTTTCTATCCTTCTTTAAAACAAGACTATCAAGATTACCGTTCAACCTTCTTTTCTAGAACTCCCACACAACATTCTAGAGTAGAAGCATAGAAATAACCTATGGATCACCTTTTTACTAAAATTAAGCACATTATTGACTCTTTCCTCCAAAGTTTCTAGAATTTGCTCCAAATAATTAATAGAATTGGTGTTATGGCCACAATGAGAACATAAATTCACAAGATCAAACTTATTTTACACCTAAATTCCTTTGATGACATACCCTTTAGGTTCCAATTCATAAGCTCATATGCATGCCCAATTTTTTCCACTTGTTTAATCCATTTCCAAATGAGCAATTTTCCAAGCGTAAGAATGAAAGAATAAACCCAAAAACATGTATGATAGTAGAGGGAGTAGTTTATTTTGCATTGAATCTTCATAATTACAATTCAAAGTATCATGTATTCCTTCTCCCATAAAAGTTTTCATGGGAGGAAGGGGAGAATATTTATAGTATTAGACACATCTAGCCTATCACCATTTTTGTTAGAAGAAAAGAGTAAATGCCAATGCCAAATCCAACACCATTTCTCATAGTGACCCTTTGTTGGACAAGGAAACACCGGCAATGTCATATTCACTACTCCAATAAATGGATTCTATCCTTTTTTTTTTCCAAATATAGCTTGTAGGCCACCTCTGACCACCCATCTCACTATCAACGTTGCCATCACTAGCCCAAATATTCAATGGTCATTTTTCTAATGACTCCTTTCTCACTCTCTTGGAGGACAAATGTGACATTATTTAGGATATTCAATGCCTATATATTTTCTAGAAAGCTTTAAGGTCAATTATATAGTGGCATAAAACTCAATGTTATAGGAAATCATTCTCAGCCAAGCCCAATTGGTTCAATTCCTATGGATAGAAGGGGGTTGATCATAAGGAAGTGTTGGGATTCCTAAGCATCTCTTTTACCTTTTAGGTATCTCCTTCCTCTTTAAGGAAACATATCATTTCTAGAGCTGAGAAAAATTATCATATTAAATTATGAAGCCCCTTTCTTTGGCAAGGAGATTCCATGTGTGTTCAAAAATTCTTGTTGCACACGTTTCCATTACTCATGTTGCTAACAACCTTGCAAATCCTCATATTTGAAGATTGAAAAAATCCAAAGGAATATTTTATGGCCTCCTTTTAACCAAGGAAAATGGTTTCACAAAGTATCTTAGGAGTTTTATTATTTCCCTCATGACTATAATAGGCTTGGCTTACTTTATATTCACTACTCTAAATGGCGCCATAATAGGCTTTGCTTGCTTTATATTCACTACTCTCAATGGCGCCATAATTTTAAATTTAATTAACATACTCTAAAACCTAACTAAACCAGGTTGTAGCTCTTCAAATTGGACAAGTGAAAGGTCAATACCAACGCTGAGGAAGAGTTTGGAGGAGTGAAAACAAGGTCAATACCAGCACTGACGAAGAGTTTGGAGCTAAAACAAGGTCAATACCAGCTCCGAGGATGAGGTTGAGGGCACTTAGGGAAAATTGACAACCAAGGGACAATGAGTACTGTAAGTTTGGAACCCCCATTCTCTTTAACCTGCAATTTTCATGCCTAGTTTCCAAAGATTTTCTCATACATTGGCCCCCCCATTCTCATAAAATGGTATAAGATAAGACAAAAAAAAAAATAGCTTAGTCTTTCACATTTTTATAGTGATTACTAGAGGCACATAGACCAATTCTTCATAATAGAAGAATTTGATCATACTTTTCCAATGATGGCATTATGAGAAAACCTTAGGTTAAATAAATAATTCCTACTAAGTTCTTGAAATCATGTCCAACCGTATAAGAGAAGGCCACTGCTATGTGTACTTGGATAACATGGAGAAAGGCTCTTTGGGCTCTTTCATCAATCTACGTATTGTTAAATTTTAACACCTAAAAGTGAGAATGAAGAATCTTTCCTAGGATGGTGGCCAATTATGCTTCTCAACACCTAGATTACAAAATCCTTGTCAATACCATTGCCATCACAATTAAACCTATTTCTTGAGATATAGTCATAGAGGTAAACAAATTGGCTTTCTTGATAGTAGATACATTCTAGACAATTCAATCCTTGCATCGGAGATTGTTGAATGGGCCCAACAAACTACTCATGATGCCCTTACTATTAAGTTAAAAGTTTGACAAGGCATATGATTGCATCAAATGTCCTTTAATTTATGAAATCCAAGGTAAAATGTACCCAACCTTAGGTTCCTCCCAAACAATGTAACAAGCCACAACAAGGGCAAAACATAAATGGAATTCAAAGAACAAGATTTGAAACTCAATCAAATCCACCATGATGCACACCAATCCACCGAGTTACAGTTCCAAGACAGTGGGTGGATTGGTGGATATCATTTCTATTTAGCCCTCAAACCCTTACATAGGCACAACAGGGAAGTCCCTGTATTTGATTGTTTAATCCCACAAAATAGTGATTGAGAACTTCAAAACAAATGCAAATGAAAGCGAAGACATATATTTATCTACACCAATGATCTCAGAGCATTTCAAGCTTGTATGGATCCATACAACACAAAAGAACTTCAGAAAAATTGTAAAAACACAGAAAATTGCTTCAAGAACGTCGTATCTGATATGAAATTTTGGTATCAACTCCTCCAACAATTGTAATGGGACGGGAATACAATAGGTTTAGAAGTGGGATAAAATATTCAACGTTTGAAGCATCAAACCAATATGCAAAGATGAAAGAAAGTGCTAACCCCTTAAACTGAAAAAGTTTCTTTTAACTTTAAGTTTGTGGGGTAGCCAATTCTTTTAAGTTATCAAATCCTACCATCATACATAATCAAAATGTTGTTGTTTCAAATGACTATGAGCACTAACTTTCACTATTTTAAGATGTTGAAACCTTGTCATAAAGAATTAGA
>CM021103.1:678467045-678479005 GCA_007115665.2 Sequoiadendron giganteum | reverse complement strand
TACCCCTATTTTGTAGTTTGGTGTGCATTCCTTCCTCTCCCTAATATTCTCTGATTATTTTGAAGAGACCAAGTGTTGTAACTAAACTATGGTTCATTCTATGTGCATGTAATTTTGATCTTCATATAAAAAATTTAAAAAATATTAATCTACTCTTGTCAAAACACAAACAACACTCAGATTTAGTATAAGAGTCAACCAATCATAAGGAAAACATAATAAGAAAATAGGGTTAGGGTTAGATTTATAGTTTTGGTTATGGTTGGGATTAGATATGAAAATAGGGTTAGGGTTTAGGATTGCAATTAGGGATTATAGTATTAGGGTTATATTTAGAATTAAGTTTTAGGGTTATTGTTATGATTAAGGGTTGTTTTTATATTTGGCTTAGAGTTGGGGTTAGGATTAGGGCCAAGGATAGGGCTAGGGTTAGGTTTATAGATAGGTTTAGGGTTATTAGAGTGAATGCAACTAATTAATAAAAGAAAAAATATTTAGGGTTAGGGTTGGGGTTAGAGTTTTGGTTGTGGTTAGGGTTATAAAGATAGGATAAAGGTGAGGGTTAGGGTCAAGGTTAAGGTTTTGAGAAAAAGGGTTAGGTTATGATTAGTGTTAGGGCTAGGTTTAAGATTTGGATTATAGTTTAAGGTGTACCATTTGTCTTTAGTTTAGGGTTACAATTAGGGTTAAGGTTAGGGTGTGAGTTAAGGTTAGTGTTAGGGTTAGATTAGAATTAGGATCATGGTTTAGGGTTTAGGGTTAGAGTTATGTTTATGTTTAGGGTTGTGATAAAAAGGATTTGGGTTATGGTTAAGATTATGGTTTTGAGAAATAGTGTTAGGGTTAAAGTTATGGCCAGGGTTACATTAATGAGAAAATGATGGTTTAGTTTCCAAGTAAGGGTTAGGATTAGGTTTATTTTCAGGGCTAGGGTTAAGGTCGGGGTATGAGTCAATCTTATGATTAGGGTTAGGGTTATGGTTAGATTAGGTATATGATGTTAGGTTTCAAGAAAAGGTCTAAATTTAAGATTAAGCCATAGTTGGCTATAATAAACATGAGAAAAAATGGATCTAATTTCCTTTTGTGGGAAAATAATGAACTATGACTTAAACTTAAATTTAGAGATTACCCTAAACTCTAACCATAACCATAAACCTAATCCCAAACCTAATCCTAAAGAAAACACATAACCTAACCCGACCCTAATTGTAGTGTTTGAGGCTAGGCTCAAACACTATATAACCTAACACATAACTTAGCACTAGAAAATAATTCTTATCCCAAACAATCTCCTCTACTTCTATTCATGCCTACTAGAGTTGCAACATTCAACATTGGTGCTTCAACCATTAATATAAGAACAAAGAAAAATAGCACATAAATAACTAACAAACAACAAGAAAAAACTACAAGTTGCAGCATGTGTTTTGGGGAGTCACATATCCCTAATCTTCAAAAAGGAAAGAAAAAATATCATCCTAAGGGTATTTCTTTCTATCCTTCTTTAAAACAAGACTATCAAGATTACCGTTCAACCTTCTTTTCTAGAACTCCCACACAACATTCTAGAGTAGAAGCATAGAAATAACCTATGGATCACCTTTTTACTAAAATTAAGCACATTATTGACTCTTTCCTCCAAAGTTTCTAGAATTTGCTCCAAATAATTAATAGAATTGGTGTTATGGCCACAATGAGAACATAAATTCACAAGATCAAACTTATTTTACACCTAAATTCCTTTGATGACATACCCTTTAGGTTCCAATTCATAAGCTCATATGCATGCCCAATTTTTTCCACTTGTTTAATCCATTTCCAAATGAGCAATTTTCCAAGCGTAAGAATGAAAGAATAAACCCAAAAACATGTATGATAGTAGAGGGAGTAGTTTATTTTGCATTGAATCTTCATAATTACAATTCAAAGTATCATGTATTCCTTCTCCCATAAAAGTTTTCATGGGAGGAAGGGGAGAATATTTATAGTATTAGACACATCTAGCCTATCACCATTTTTGTTAGAAGAAAAGAGTAAATGCCAATGCCAAATCCAACACCATTTCTCATAGTGACCCTTTGTTGGACAAGGAAACACCGGCAATGTCATATTCACTACTCCAATAAATGGATTCTATCCTTTTTTTTTTCCAAATATAGCTTGTAGGCCACCTCTGACCACCCATCTCACTATCAACGTTGCCATCACTAGCCCAAATATTCAATGGTCATTTTTCTAATGACTCCTTTCTCACTCTCTTGGAGGACAAATGTGACATTATTTAGGATATTCAATGCCTATATATTTTCTAGAAAGCTTTAAGGTCAATTATATAGTGGCATAAAACTCAATGTTATAGGAAATCATTCTCAGCCAAGCCCAATTGGTTCAATTCCTATGGATAGAAGGGGGTTGATCATAAGGAAGTGTTGGGATTCCTAAGCATCTCTTTTACCTTTTAGGTATCTCCTTCCTCTTTAAGGAAACATATCATTTCTAGAGCTGAGAAAAATTATCATATTAAATTATGAAGCCCCTTTCTTTGGCAAGGAGATTCCATGTGTGTTCAAAAATTCTTGTTGCACACGTTTCCATTACTCATGTTGCTAACAACCTTGCAAATCCTCATATTTGAAGATTGAAAAAATACAAAGGAATATTTTATGGCCTCCCTTTAACCAAGGAAAATGGTTTCACAAAGTATCCTATTAGTTTTATTATTTCCCTCATGACTATAATAGGCTTGGCTTACTTTATATTCACTACTCAAAATGGCGCCATAATAGGCTTTGCTTGCTTTATATTCACTACTCTCAATGGCGCCATAATTTTAAATTTAATTAACATACTCTAAAACCTAACTAAACTAGGTTGTAGCTTGTCAAATTGGACAAGTGAAAGGTCAATACCAGCACTGAGGAAGAGTTTGGAGGAGTGAAAACAAGGTCAATACCAGCATCGACAAAGAGTTTGGAGCTAAAACAAGGTCAATACCAGCACCGAGGATGAGGTTGAGGGCACTCAGGGAAAATCAACGACCAAGGGACAATGAGTACTGTAAGTTTGGCACCCCCATTCTCTTTAACCTGAAATTTTCATGCCTAGTTTCCAAAGATCTTCTTGTACATTGGCCCCCCCATTCTTGTAAAATGGTATAAGATAAGACACAAAAAAAAAAAATAGCTTAGTCTTTCACATTTTTATAGTGATTACTAGAGGCACATAGACCAATTCTTCATAATAGAAGAATTTTATCATACTTTTCCAATGATGGCATTATGAGAAAACCTTAGGTTAAATGAATAATTCCTAGCTAAGTTCTTGAAATCATGTCCAACCGTATAAGAGAAGGTCGCTGCTATGTGTACTTGGATAACATTGGGATATGCTCTTTGGGCTCTTTCATCAATCTACGTATTGTTAAATTTTAACACCTAAAAGTGAGAATGAAGAATCTTTCCTAGGATGGTGGCCAATTATGCTTCTCAACACCTAGATTAAAAAATCCTGGTCAATATCATTACCATCACAATTAAACCTATTGCTTGAGTTAAAGTCATAGAGGTAAACAAATTGGCTTTCTTGATAGTAGATACATTCTAGACAATTCAATCCTTGCATCGGAGATTGTTGAATGGGCCCAACAAACTACTCATGATGCCCTTACTATTAAGTTAAAAGTTTGACAAGGCATATGATTGCATCAAATTTCCTTTAATTTATGAAAGCCAAGGTAAAACGTAGTCAACCTTAGGTTCCTCCCAAACAATGTAACAAGCCACGACAAGGGAAAAACATAAATGGAATTCAAAGAACAAGATTTGAAACTCCATCAAATCCACCATGATGCACACCAATCCATCGAGTTACAGTTCCAAGACAGTGGGTGGATTGGTGGATGTCATTTCTATTTAGCCCTCAAACCCTTACATAGGCACAATAGGGCAGTCCCTATATTTGATTGTTTAATCCCACAAAACAGTGATTGAGAACTTCAAAACAAATGAAAATGAAAGGGAAGACATATATTTATCTACACCAATGATCTCAGATCATTTCAAGCTTGTATGGATCCATACAACATAAAAGAACTTCAGAAAAATTGTAAAAACAAAGAAAATTACTTCAAGAATGTGGTATCCGATATGAAATTTTGGTATCAACTTCTCCAACAATTGCAATGGGATGAGAATACAATAGGTTTAGAAGTGGGATAAAAAGTGCATCGTTTGAAGCATCAAACCAATATTCAAAGATGAAAGAAAGTGCTAACCGCTTAAACTGAAAAAGTTTCTTTTAACTTTAAGTTTGTTGGGTAGCCAATTCTTTTAAGTTATCAAATCCTACCATCATACATAATCAAAATGTTGTTGTTTCAAATGACTATGAGCACTAACTTTCAATATTTGAAGATGTTGAAACCTTGTCATAGAGAATTAGAACATTGATAAACTTATGATGACTTTACCAAGCCTAGTACACACTCCCTCCCCATTCACCACTTAGACATATGGAAATTAAATGTAAATTTGCTGCAATTTTTAGTCATGTAGGTGTCCAATAAACGACTTGGTGGTGTTTCCCTTCAACTTTATTTACTTGAATGAAGAGAAAAATTCCTTTGATTACAATTAGAGAATACATTTGAGGCCTTGGTTGTGTAACTGGTGGACCATAGTCACATTTAACACTTGTTACAAAGTTTGGGAGTTAAAACTTTGAGTAGATTTGATTTGTGATGGACACATTTGGATGGTAGTAACAATAACTTGCAATTCATCAAGACTTGATTACCTTATAACCTGTCAAATTCTAGCGATGAAATGATAGATTAATCATAATGTCACCTTTGGATCACATCACCATGAAAGAACTTCATCCAACATCCTTATGATTGTAGGTACCACCAAATAGGTATTTGTCAGATTTTTCTTCCTCGAGCGAGGGAAATTCAGGAAGAGAAGAGGAAAGTGAGACATGTAGTAGGTCTAAAAGTGGGAGACCAACTATAGGTTAAAATATTAGAAGAAAATTTTGTAAACGCATGGAATTTTTTCTTGCTGAAGGGGGGTCATTTTCTTATGATGATGAGAGCATAGGTGACATCGAGGTGCCCTTGAGGTACAAACATCTACAGAAACAATGGGTACCCAAGGAACTTCCTCCAATAAACATTGATTTTTGTGTTAACGAGAGGATATATCACATAGCACCATCGTCATTACATGGTTTGGGCCTATTTTGCATGGACGGCATAAAGGTCTATTACGACAAAGTTACTGAGTTGATGGAGTATGTTGGACCCTATTACAGTTACATAGACTAGATGCAGCTGGTTTGATATACGCGAAGTATGCATAGGTATGCACTATCAACAAATTATATACATCTAAAAGATAAGGATCAAAATAAAGGAGTGGCTAGGTACATTGACGGGAGGCCAAAAGCATCAGGGAATATTGTAGGGTTTATAAATAGTACATGACCTGGGTCAACAAATAAGCAACCCAATTGTATATTCGAGCTGCGAGAGGGAAATAGTGTATTCGTATGTGTGATAAAATCAATAACTGGAGGGGAAGAGTTGCTAATCGATTACAATTTGAATCGCTTAGATACAAAGACAATTAATATGGGGGTGGTATGTACTGTATACCATTTTACCCAACCTCCAATTAATGACTCCAATATATCATTTTATTACTATGTTGTTTTTCGTAAGTCTAATGGTTTCATTTCAATAATATTTTTTATATTTAATTTTTGTCACAGCGGGACATTGATCATACAAGGAAGGCTCTGGCCCAGAGCACAGATCATGATCCATCTTTAGGCATTTCTATCTGACAGGTTTACCTCATTATGATTGTACAAATTAGATACAAGAAAAAAAAATTATTATTATGTTTTTTTCATGAGTTTATTGGGTTGATTTCAATAATGTTTTTAATATTCTTGTTGCAGTCGGTTGATCAGGGAAAGGCACCAGCAGTACAGGAGAACATCCATATGGAGGTGGAGTCACTATTATGCGATGATGACATCACATTTTCCACAAACCCTATGGATATGGTGAGGAAGGCCCAAAAAAAATGCAATCAAGAAATCCTTAAGTTGGTATTCGTAGTGCCTCAAACAGATGAGATAAGAGAAAGGGTTAAACTATTATCTGAGAGAGCACAAAACTTGCAAGTAAGCTGTCATGAGATCTTTAATTATAACATAAGTTCATTCATGGTTTTATATTTTGTACTCTTTTATGTCATGAACTAAAATATGTGTTGTTTTTACAGGATTATTTGTATCCTCATCATGCTACTGGCCATGATCAAGGTACTGCAAGTGTTTCCTGAGAAGTAGGGGATGGTACAAGTGTCAATCCTAATCTTCTTGCACATACAACACTTTATCCAGCCCCATCATCTGTGCCTATATTGTCGACTGAAATGTCGGCAACACATACGATGTAGGCATTCGGTAGTCCACCGTCTAGCAGTGAACACATTCAACCACATGTGTCAGTACCTGTGGATACAAAGCCCGCTAGTACTGGTGATGTTTTAACAGCATTTCCTGGATCTTCCCTTATTGCTAGTATGGGAACATTGTGGGTCACATTTGTGGTGACCGAGGATTTCCTTCCCATAAAGATAGAGAAGGTCCCAGGTACTTTGAAATGTTTTAATTATTATTATATATAATCCAATTGAAATTTACTTATTGATCACTCTTTATAGACTAATGATCCCGTGATCATTTTGTAGGAAATGATGTTTTTTATAAACATCTAAGTGATATTACATTGGAGCTCTTCAGGCCCACCATACGTACACGATGGAATGCCCAAAATCAAGATTTAAAGGATGAGCTCATTAACCGTTTAGTTGTGTTGTTTGGTGATAAAACATTCAATAGAACCAAGGTCCTTAAGAAAGCTGGTACCTATCTAAAGTATGTGAGGGACCAATATAGGTCACATTTAGAGAAGAACAAAAAGTACGAGTGTCCCCCCATGATTCTGGAAAGGGAGTGGAAGGACTTGGTGTCGGATGGAAAGGAGAAGGCTAAAAAGAAGAAAGGAAAGACACCATCGGGCCAAGCAAGGTATGTGATACTATCAACAATTTAATTATATACTGATTACTCTTTCTTTTTACTTAATCTAATGTATTTCAATTTTTTCATAGGCTGTCCAACACATCGAAGGGAACAAAGGCAAGACTAGAAAAACACAGGCAGCACAAACTTGGCTCTGGTGGTTATATGAAAAGAATCGCACGATTTGTAAGTATCAATAAATGAAATATTGCATCCAAATAATAAATTTCAAACAATTTTGGTTTTATCACACCATGGAAGCAAAATTCATGATCGCATGCAAAAATGCAGGGCTTTGATTTCAATAGAGTGCCCACAAAAGAGGACCTGAAGATTGCCTTCCACCAAGGCTATGGAGCCCTAACTAAACAACTAAGAGTCTCGATTGGGCAAACAAAATCTTCCACTTCATTCAACACACAGGTAAATAAACTCAATAAAGTTTATTTCAAATTGAATACTTGTGCAATCTGTTCAATATTAATTTCTACCATAATAATGTGCCTATTTTTTTTACACAGATAAGCAATGATAATACTGCACATGACACTAGAATGCAGCCTAGTGAGGGTGGAGCGCAACCTACCAATGAAGGCCATGGTGTGCATCCCGGTACTGGACGTATTCATGTGCTATACAAAATGCAGTATGGATTAATACAATTAAACAATTTTAATTGCATTTGGTGTATTAATCAATGTAACCTTTCGTGTTTCAACTTTAGAGCATGTAGAATGTGATCAACATGTTGAGCATGATCAGGCTAGACAAGATTAGGAACATGATGTGGCTCCATCAGGTAAAGAGGACCACTCTAATGTTCTTTTAAACATATTTAATTGCAATTGGTGTATTAATTAATGTAATCTTTCGTGTTTCAACTCCAGATCAAGATTTAGAGGGTGTTCAGCATGTTCAGCATGAGGCTATAAGACAATGTCAGGAACATGATGTGGCCAATTCAGGTAAAGAGCACCACTCTGATGTTCTTTTAATTAATGAAATACGTGTAACAATAATAATAAAACATATCAATTTAACATTTATTTGCTATTGTAGCAGACCCCCCTTGCAGCCGCGTCCACGTTGTGAGTACACAACTAGGCATACATTAAGATCACGAGCAAAACCCGGAACAACTGAAGGGGGGACAGATGATTTTGAAAATGATACTCCACTTCAGCTTTATTTAGCTACAAAAAGGAAACAAAAAAAGAAGTGATTGTAATCATATTATGACAAGTTGACAACCATATTTTTGATAATATGTAAAAACTGAAAAAATGAATGTTATATGTTAATGAATGAATGTGAATATGTTAATGAATAAATGTTATATGTTAATGAATGAATGTTATAATTTATTAATGGATGAGTGAATGAATGTTATATGTTATTAATGGATGAATGAATGATTAATGTTATATGATCGGGTATGGGGAATTGAGAGTGATGTGAGGGGGGGGAGGGAGGGGCCAAATGAGCTTCCACCTTTACGTGGTTGGCCCTATTAAGTAGAGAATATTAAACTATTCTCAAAACAAAGAGAAGCTCAATAAGGTGAGAAATGCATCGTTTGAAGCATCAAATCAATATGCAAAGATGAAAGAAAGAGCTAACTTTTCACTATGAACATTGTGTTGTGTGTGGATTTGGATCATAATGTAATGTTTTTTATTTTTATTTTAGTGGTCTCTAAAATTTGACTTTTGTGCATAACAGGTTAGTGGAAAATTTGATAGCTCTGAAGGGTTTAGAGGCTCAATTGAGATAGATATATGAATATTTGGATCTTTTTGTTGATGGGAGGCTTCCACTTAACCATGAAATTTTGTACCATCTGCAGGTATGCTAAAATATCTCTACTTACATTCATTCAACTTACTGTAATATAATATCTGATCACAAAAATCTCCTGTTCATTATACTTACATGGATTTTCATGCCCTGCTCCAAAGCACATGTTTTAAAACAGGAAAGAAGGATGTTGGCAAGGGTTAAGGAATTTGGCTTTACACCTACTAATTGCATAGTTTACTTCATTCATCCAACATATGTAATAAAATTAAAATATGTAAGTTTCAAATATGGCATTACATATCTTTCTATGAATTTTTGAAAGAAAATATCAAAATGGAGAAGTATTAACAAATTAATCTGCATAATTTCTAAGAGATCGAGGAATTTTTTTGCAGAGTTATCTTGAATATATTTAAGACAAAAGTAACTTATAGAGATTGAAGCAGAATATCGGTAGTCTAAAATAACCAGTCAACACATCTTAGTAGTATCTCAATTCAAGAGAACTAGGTCCACTATCCATTAGCCGGTAAAACAAATAAAATCAATTCATAAGATTATTCTGTTCTAATAGGGTTGATTGGTTGCTTCTTTCTTTTTGATTTTCAGGAAGTCATCAATGTACCCTTGGTTTTCCCGCCTTCTCTTGCCTCGTGGCTAGAGAGTTTCTGCATAAGGCATCAAAGTAACCTTCAATATTGACAATGGCAATGAGTACAAGGTCAATATAACTTAATGCTAATTGGGTATGATTTTATTTGTTCAAGAACAATTTAGATTCATTTTCTGCTCACACTACTTTTATTTACATTTATGTTTTTCTAATATCCATTTTCCTTTACATTCATATTCTTCTATACATATTGTGTTTACAATAATGTTTTCCTTAATTTAATCTAGGGGAGAGGACCCAGTACTTGAGCAACTTTCAATGTCATGCTATTAGGATTTACTATGAAGCTAATCGAAAGTTTTTCATTGCTGTTCGAAGCCATATTGCAGTGCTTTCTCTAGGAAGCCCACATGATCCCCATCAAGTATCTTCTTTTTGTAGTCTCTAAATTTCTTAAAATAAATCAACAACCAGTTTGTCTAAATGTGGCTCCTTGTTTACACATTAATATCTCTTTTGGCAAAAATGGATCAAATTGGATTCATGGGGTCTTAAAGAGAAGGCTCTCAAACATGGAGAGATCAAGAGTGGGACCAGGTAAAACCATTCATAATCATGCTCATATTGTTTTATTGACTGTCTAAGAGCTAAGTATCCAGGATAATATTTTGTATTTTTCTATTGAATTTTCAGAGAGAATAATTTTGGGTTTGCAATCCTATTTTTTAATACACTAGCTAAGTATTCAAAACGCACTACAAGTACTCTTTCTCACCAAATTGCTCATTTTCCACAAATTTAGATTCTAGTGTGTAGTTTAATATTCACTAGTTTGATTTTTTCTTTTTTAGCAAAATTATAATCCAGTTTGTAGGTTGTGCTTGTTGTCCATGACAGTCTCCTTGATCTCATGACTCATCAGAGGTATTATATTTTGCTCCAATTGTTGATCAACATCAAATGTGGCCATCATAATATCATCCATAGCCTCCATATTCTACAATTATTCATTTCTCATTTCTCATACTTAGTAACCAAATAATGCAGACCTAGAGCTTGGACTATAGATATTGTATGCAAAAATTGGTAAATCCCTGTCTCTATAAGCCTAATTAAACACAACAAATGACATGTTGTTTGATATTTTAAACAGTCATATGACTGTCCTTTTTCTACCGTGTGAACACTTACTCAATGCATACAATAATTTATTGAAATGCAAAGTTGAATGGCCTCTTAACACTTGACATTAATGTCATTGCATTTTTCCAAACAGGGTTAATCATATTGTGATCTAAATTTTCATAATGAAGTCTTCCAATCTGAGCATTGATGACAATCCATCTTGTCTTTTACTACCCCTATTAAATGCTCATCATCTTGGCACATCAACTTTCTCTTTGATTGACTTGACCTTATGTCCTATCATTATCCCTATGGATGCACTTTGGAGCCTACTGCATGACTTTTATATATCGCCCAGAGTCACCCCGATATGCCTACATTTCAACGAATAGTTTTTTTTTTCTAAAAAAAATTGTAATGTTCCGTTGAAATTGTGACGAACCACAAAAATGCCCGAGGACCTTGCTATGTACCCGACGAACTTTCATCGTAATGACTTGCCTATTTTGTTGCGAGTGCGATGAACTTTCGCCGTAATGACTTTCCTATTGCGTTCAATGCTCTTATGCCGCACGTGCTTCGGGCACTATTCGTCGCTAGATCGATGACTATATGTTGTTGCTCCGAACCTTCAGTGACAGTATGCCACTCGTGCTCCAGGTATTGTTCATTGGTAGACCGATGATACAGTTGTCTCCATCCCAATGAATGTATGTCAATGCTCCGACGTTTCTGCGACGGTATGCCACCCGTCCTTCGAACATTTTTCGTCTCTAGACCGATGAAAATTTTATCGTGGTTCCGATGAATGTATGATGCTGTTCCGACGCTTTGGCGACGGTGTTCCGCCCGCGGTCCAACCACTACTTGTCATGCAATTGATGGAATGGGCATCGTTGTTCCAACGAGCTTTCTTCGGGAAGGCGATGTTTTATTGTCCGTCGGGGTATAGACAAAAATTGAGCGACTGCACTGATTTGTGCGATTCGTCAGTCGGCCAACAATAGATCATCGAAATTTCGATGATATGTCATCAAAAATTGGGGTCAAATCCATTAGTGAGGGAGTGGAAAAGCGATAGAGGGTAGAGGGTTAAGAGTTAATGGTAAAGGGTAGAGGGTAGAGGGTAGAGGGTAGAGGGTTAAGGGTAGAGGGGAGAGAGATAGAAGTAGTGAATGAGTGAGAGAGAGACCTAAAAGAGGGAGAGGAAGTAGGAGGGAGAGACTTGAGAGAGAGAGAGGGAGGGAGGGAATTGGAGATAGATAGAGGGTAGAGGGTTTAATGGTTAAGGGTTAAGGATGGAGGGGAGATAGATAGAGAG